>CM076578.1:1271863358-1271895494 GCA_034641835.2 Pinus albicaulis | reverse complement strand
TAGCTTCTCGGAGCTATAAGAAACCACAAGGCTAGGCTTGCCGAACCTTATTGGTGTGCTTGGGCCCCACTGTTGTGATTATTGAGTTGGTTCACCTCTAATTATCTGTGCCCTGTATGCATCCTACCCATTGAGTTCAGGGCTCATGGGAAGTACCTCTCATTTGGCTAGTGACGTTGGAAACGCTAGAGACTAGTAGCAAAGATTGATGGACGCATCATAGATTGTCATACTCTCTATCTAGGATGGCACGGTCCAACCACTTGATCTGGGATCAAGTATAGTGAAGTTTTGGACCTCCAACTGACTTCGGGTTAGGAAAACCAACTTTGGGTTGGTATGAGACTCTTTGTGAGTCCTATAGAGGTTTCGGACCTCTGGGCTGAATCTGTCA
Source organism: Pinus albicaulis (assembly GCA_034641835.2). Classification (NCBI taxonomy): domain Eukaryota; kingdom Viridiplantae; phylum Streptophyta; class Pinopsida; order Pinales; family Pinaceae; genus Pinus; species Pinus albicaulis. The sequence goes on along the minus strand of CM076578.1, from coordinate 1,271,895,100 downwards.
GCCGAGAATGATGTCTTTGTGACTGACCCACTTATGTTCTAAAATAAAGAGGCCAGCGAAGCAAGTTACGGTAGGATGACGCACGATGTTTGATTGCACAGGTGGATGGAGTTCTCCTTAGTTGAAAGGGAGTGTTAAATTGGAAACTAGGTCCAAACTCCATGTTGTGATGCTCGGATGAAGACACCAATATTTTTATTGGGTTCCTCTTTTGGAGAGGTGCAAGATTGATCTAAAGATCATCTTGATCCGATGAGCAGAACATTTATTTTTAATACTTTCAAAATATGTGTAGGTCGGCCTTAAGGTTTTACACTCCCAGCGAATGTGTTACACACCCTCAGTGATTGATATAAATAGAGTCAACGTTAGAGGACATTTCACTCATCTCCTCATCACACATATTTCTCTCTCCGCTTCTGATTGGTTCGAGCTCCAAGGAGGCAAATCTGCGGTTCACACGTGGGAGAAGGACAAAGACTGTTTTTGTTGCAGCTAGGGTTTTACCGCAGGTTTGACCAGTGTTGACTTTGGTCAACGCATGGTCCAAAGGAGCTAATTTTTGGTACAGAATTCGATTTATGCAGTTCGTACACTTTGGCACAAGAATCGAGGTCAAAGGTTGACCGAAGACTGTGCTGTGTTGACTTTTACTTGTTTTGCGTTGACTTTTCTGGGCATTGTTGACTTTGAGTTGACCGTGTCTCTGTCTTGAGGGTTGTTGTGACACATGCTGGGTTGGCTGACCAAGGAGACTTTGTTGGTTGAAGCATCCTGTTGACCGCCGTAACGCGCCAACACATTTCTCTGTTTCTGGTTTATCTTCTATTGATCTACTAGTATGTTCTATCAGCATTTTACTTGATTGTTTATATGATTGCTATAATGAAAGTAAAGTTGCATCAAGCATAGAACATCTACAAAATTTTACAGTCCATAATTAAAATTATTAATTAATTAATTATCTCCCAAACCAGATGAAATTTCCCAAATCCCTTTTTGGGTATTGGAGATCTCATGTACTCTAGTCCCTCCACAAATTTTGGGAGCTAGAGCACATCCGATGCTACCTCATCACTCAAGAAAACTCAACAGAGTACAACGCAATGCAAGGGCAGCAGAGACGTTGTGGAGGTAGCGCAACCATCAAAGGGTGTGACGCAATCCCTAGAGAGGGTGACGCACACCCACGCAGGGGCAGCACAGAGCCTCCAACGAAAAGTCTGAAATTCACTGGAAGTTGAGGTTTCTAAGCCGACAGGGCTGAAAGCAGATCTGGGATAAGTTGATCAGCGCAGAGCTAGGGTGACGCAGTCCCTCAGCCAGGGCCATACAGCCTTACGCAATGGCAGCGTAGAGATTGCGAAGAGCTAGCTGGGGTTTCACTAGTGGCTCATTGGGATCAGTCGGGACTTGTGGGAGTGAGATATATCTCACATTTTTCTCTGTTGCCGAGGTTTTCTCTATTGGGTGATCTGGTTTCTGGCACCCTAGATGTACTCAGAATACTGCTTCTTAATAATAATAAACCCCTAGATTTGTTGCACCAGATTTCCCCCATTGGATTTTTCCGGGGACTTTTGTCCAAAAAATCTGTCCTTTGTCATATGTGCGTGATGTTCAGTAAATGATATGTATTTGTGTAGGCTAGTAATTATGTTTACATCGATGTTTTTCTGAATGTTTTCAGTTAAATAACTTGTGCATAATAAAACAAGTAGGAGAAGTAAATCAATATTTAGCAGTAGGATTTCCGTGCTAAGAAATTTTCACATGGTATCAGAGCATTGTAGATCGAACTGAACCATCAGCAAAGGGGCTGAAGATATTTGTTGCAGGAAGGGAAGCTGAAGCAGCACAGATCCGGAAGAAGGCAGCGCAACACTAGAGGGACAACATAGACCTTGCAAGGGTGTGACACAGAGTCAGTTTGCTCACGCAGAGGGTGAGGTAGCACTAGGAGAGGGACGTTGAGCCAATCTACTCACGCAGAGGCGGACGCAACACCAGGAGGGTGACACAATCCAAGAGGGAGTGATGTTGTGTAGTTTGTTGTGGTTGGAAGTGTAGCTTCTGATCTTCAAAAGTCTTTTGCAGACTTTTGCGAAGAAGTCTGAGATTTGATCAGGAGGGTGATCGTAGAGGGTTGATTCGGTAGAATTGGTGGAGGATTTATGGGAGAGAAATCAGTTGTCAGAGGGAGAAGTATCTCTAGAGGGTTTTTATTGCCAAGAAACCCAGATCCTGTCTTCTGTTGAGTGTAGCAGTAGTAGAAGGGAGAAGAGTACTTGTTTCGACTGTTTGAGCAGAGATGGCCCCGTACAGACTGAGAGATCAGGATAGGTTGGATGGTGTGTCCAACTTCGCGATCTGGAAAGCCAGAATCCTAACAGTCCTTGAGGAGTACGGTATTAGAGACCACGTGGAAAATGTCCTAGCTTTGCCGACCGATGTGGACGCTCTGAAGAAGTTCAACAAAAATCAGGCGCGAGCAAAGCGCTTGATCATGGATGGGGTGAAGGATCACGTGGTCCCACACATTGCCGAGAAGAGGACGACACATGAGATGTGGACAACTTTGACCACGCTGTATCAAGGCAGCGTCGTCCAACGGAAGATGCTTCTAGAGAACCAGATGCGGATGTTCCAGATGCACAAGGGAGAGGAGATCGATCCCTTCCTCTTCAAATTGCAGATGATCCGCGATCAGCTGATTGCCATGGGGGCAACTCTGGATGAAGGGCTCATGGTAAGGACTGCCTTGAATGTAGTCACTGATGCGTGGGAGAGCTTTGTCCAAGAATCTTGGGTAGAGCACAACTCCCACATTGGGGTAACATGTGAGCGATCCGTCAACAAGAGGAGATTCAAAGGGTGACCAAGAAGGAATTCAGTAGCGGAAGTGTCAAGGTGAAGGAGGAGGAAAATGTGGCCCTAGCATCAAAGGGACAACAGCAACAAGGGAAGAAGAAGAAGGACCTATCCAAGGTTCGGTGCTTCAGATGTGGTGAACTTGGACACTTCGCTAGCACTTTTCCTAATAGGAACGACAAGAAAACTAGAGGGGACAGTGGTAGTGAAGATGATGTGGCCATGAGTGCTCATGTGCCTCGAGAGACAAGGTGGGGCGATATTGATCTGTAGAGTAGCTACAGATGGTGGCGCAGGATCCTTGAGGTGCCCAAACTCTTGGATCACATACGAGCTACAGGAGCCTTAAGACAGTAACAAGATGACTGGAGCAGTGGGTGCAGAAGATAATGGAGAAGCAGAGGCAGAGCTGGGACGCTGAAGTCTGGAGCAGTGCAAAGGAGAGGAAGCAACAATGTAGAAGCAACAACACAGCGGCGGATGGGATTTCAACAACGCAGAGGCAGTGCTTACGTAGTGCAGTGCAACAGACAAGGCAAAGCAACAACAGAGGGTGCTTCAGTGATGAGATGCCGCCCAACTGACTTGTTTGTCAGTGATTGGGTGGTGATCCTTCAGTTGCTTACTTCTTAGCAACTGAGTTGCAGTGCAACAATTAGCAATGGCAGTGCTATAGGCAGCATGATGCAGCAATTTGAGAGGGAGCTGTAGTACAAATGTAGCAGTGACATGGGCAGCAATACAGGGAGCAGCAGTGCAGTGGATGGAGGGCAACAGGCAAAGCATTAGTGCGGAGACTGATGCCAGAGATCAAGGTAATGCTTCAGTGTGGAAGTATTGCTAGAGCACACTCCTCGCTAAGAGGGAGTGTTGAGATTTTGGGATAGCATAGGATATGCTCTATGAAAATTTTTACAGCTGCAGTGATAGATTGATCTCTCCTTATTACTCCAATAAGTTCTTTACAGAAATCTATCAGTAGACTTCGAAATAAATACTACTACAACATTCACAATTATATACGCAGAGAAGTAAATAGTAAAGAACATAAGCACAAGAACCAATCACATGTACATACTTATTTTTGGACAGTTGTGCCCAGAAAAACCCAATGTGGGAAAACCGATGCAACAGATGAGGGTTTTATTATTATTCTTCAGTAAATGAATCTTTACAAAGAATACATTGACAAATATAATAAAAAAACACCTAAGACAAAATTCTCAGCTTCTCCCGACAATTTCTTGACACCCAGAAGCGACTCTGACTTCCTCTACATCTGTCTGCGTGTTCTCTGCGCTGGACTACGTCACTCTACGTGGGTCCACTGCGCTGCAGCTTTGCGCTGCCTTCTGTGACCCTTTACGTCCCTCTGCGTCCCTCTCTCCTTGAGCTCAATCACTACTGACTCCCTTTTCTTCTTCTGCTTTTGTAACTCTTTGCCCTGCAACTTACCCATTGAAATTGAATTCTATTCCTTCAAAATCGATCTCCTTTGGGTACTAAGTGTATGCCCGGCTTATTTTCCAAAGGACCCTCAAACCTTCTTTTATAATCTTCTCGTTGAAGAATCAGCGACCTAGATTAGAAGTCTAATCAATGGCTTAAATTAAAACTTGACTTGATCTCCGCTCTCTAGAAGATTCACACTTTGTCTTATTAATACACTTTAATTATTTAATTTCCCTAAGTTTAGACTTAGGGTCTCCATTAAAATAATTAATTATTTTCATAAGACATGAACTGAGTGGAATTTCCACAAACGATTTTTGGGTTCTTTGGAATACTGGTGTTCAAGTCTCTTCACAAATTTTTAGACTTAGAACACTTTCTGATGCTACAAAAATCAACACTCCCTCATAGCGAGGAAAGTGTTCTAACAATATTCCTGTTGCATGCTACTCTGGTTTTGAAGCATCCTCTGCGCTATTGATCTCTGGATGCCACCCCTCATTTGCTGCGCTGCTGCTTTCTGTACTGCTGCCCATGACCCTGCCACTGTCACTATTGCATCTATACTGCAGCTCCCTTTGAATCGTAATCCTATCCATTCCTGCTATTGGAATGGATTCTTGATCATCCCCATCTTCTCTTCGAAGTAGACAAACTTAGCCTACCCTAGAGCCTTTGTGAGAATGTCTACTGCCTGTTCTCCTGTTGGAGTGTATTGCAACTGTACCGCTCCCCATTGGACACAGTCTCTGATGAAGCGACACCTGATATCAATGTGCTTTGGCCGATCATGAAACGCGGGATTTTCAGAGAGCTTGATGCAACTTTGATTATCACACAAAACACTAGTCGCTTCCATTTTCTCCTTCAGTAGGTTCACAAGCAGTTTCCGAAGCCACATGGCCTCACACGAAGCTGTGCTAGCTGCCATATATTCAGCCTTTGCTAAGCTCAGTGCCACGGATTTCTGTTTCCTACTGCATCGGGAAATCATCCTTAATCCCAAACTGAAACAATACCCACTGGTTCTCTTTTGATCTATTGGACCCCCAACCCAATCTACGTCGGTGAACCCACCCAACCTAATATCATTGCCACTGGTGTACTTCAATCCAAGCTCGACTGTTCCTTGAAGGTACCTCAGAACATGCTTGGCTGCTGCCCAATGAAACTTAGGTTCCACCATGAACTGACTGAGGGTATTTACAGCATAACATATGTCTAGTCTAGTGTTTACCAGATACATGAAAGTTACTATGAGTTGCCTATACAGAGTAGGAGCAGCCTCATCATCCTCGGACATGTCAATTTTCTTCTAATTGGTGATCATTGGAATCGTCATGGTCTACAACCCTCCATCTAAAATCTTTGTAGTGTATCTTCCTTGACCAAGAAAGATCTCCCCTTTCTGTTGCCAAACTTCCAACCCTAGAAAATAGTGCATCAGCCCTAGATCTTTCATGTCGAATTCGTAGCCAAATTGTCCTTGCAGTCTTTGATGAGTCTCGATGATCCTATCAGAAATAGATCATCTACATATAAAACCAATATAAAGGGCTCACTCCCTACCCTTAGATAGTAGGATCTGCATCACTCTTGACGAATCCCATCTTCTACAAGTAGCTTTCAATCCGACCATACCATGCTCTAGGAGCTTGCTTCAGTCCATACAAGGCTTTCTTAAGTCTGCACACATAAGTTTTCTGATCATGCGTCTCAAAGCCTTCTGGTTGTTCATTATACACCTCCTCTTCTATCACCCCATTCAGAAACGCAGTCTTGACGTCCATCTGGTGAATCTAGCTACCTATAATGGAGGTATATCTTGCTACTGGGGCGAAGGTTTCTTCATAATCTATCCCTTCCTTCTGAGCATACCCCTTAGTCACAAACCTAGCCTTAAATTAATCAATCTTGCCATCTGTAGCATACTTGATCTTGTAGATCCACCTTGAACCTACAACTGATCTCTCCTGAGGTCTGGGACCACCTCCCATACATCATTCGTTATGATGGAACTGTATTCTTCCACCATCGCATTTACCCATACCTGGTGCTGAGCTACTCTTCGGAAACTAGAAGGTTCCCCAGCCTGTGCAACCAAGGCTTGGTACATGTTATCATCAATAACAATTAGGTTGGTCATAGAGGTCATTTTGAGTTAGGTCAAGTGCGTTGATCAAATAAATTCATGAAAATTTTAAAATTTCGTGATTAGTCTATAGTTTTAAAGGGTCCAAGGTGTTTTTGTGCTATGTAATTAAGGTCTTGTCATAAGCCAATTTCAAAAAATCACATACATCAGGTCAAATAATTCATTCTTGACATTTTTCATCTTTTACCTGAGTCTGCAGTGATTTCTGTGCAAATTAGGTGATTTTCGCTACAGACTCACCTGACAACTCCGTAGCGAATCTACCAACTTTATAATAGAATTCACTACAAACTCCTATTTTTCTGCAACGGTTAAGGGATTGATGAGTTGTCAGTTTGTGAAAAGCTGGTGGTCAAGTTTCCATCACATGCTTCCCTGTTATGAATCATAGTTTAATGTGTGTCACACTTGATCATCATCACCACCACAGCATTCCGTTTTACCTCCACTTTTTATTTTCTTAATTTAACCTTCATGCATTCGAGCCTAATCACTTACCTTGCCATCCCTGTAAGCTGCTTCTGCCACCATTTCCCTGTTTTGTTTTCGATCTAATTGTTGTCATAGGTGTTTTCCCAATTCTGTCCAGAAACTGCTTACTGTCAAAGGTCATCTTTTGCAGGTGTCAACTTTCAAAGAAGACAACATTGTTTTGGAGGAGATGGCCACACATAAGAAGACCAACAAAGGAGGTTCAGTGGTCAGGTATGAACCTATGGACCTCAAATTGGTCATGGAAGATCCCAGTTTTGCAGAGGCCTTTACCAATGCTCGCTGCATGAGATTTTGTCAAAAGTTGCAGGGGTACCATGCTCAAGTTTCTAAAGACTTTGTTGTGAATTTTGTGGGTAATGCTTCAAAAGTAGGCATATTGAGTTTTACAGTATCCCCTGAAACCATTGCTCACGCAACAGAGATTCCTAGATCAGGGAAAGAATGGTTCAAGGCCACTAAGTTTAAATTACAAAATTGTGATGAGTTCTTGAAGCAAGAGCATATAGGGGTGGACATGACATCAGGTGTACCTAGGAGCTATCTAAAGGAGAATTATTCAAAGCTATTACTAGTAATCCAGAAGTATTTTACATGTGAGGGAAGATTCCACATGATATACTAGTACCATTTCAAACTTCTACTCCACTTTACAAGTAAACAACTCTTAGATCTCCCATTCTTTCTTTTCAGAAGCCTAGGTAAGATGTCAGATAAAGTTCAAGCAAGACCTGAGAGTAGTGAGACATCTGTATTTCATCATGGATTTATTAAGTTGTTGGTTATGAAGGAATTGCAAAGGTTGAACAGAGATTGGGCTACATTTTTGTTTTTAAGTGGTTATGATGTGGATGTGATTACTCCAAAGAAGACACCCAAGTCCAAAACAAATACTCCCAAAAAGGATAAAAGCCCCATAGTTGAAGCTGAAGCTGAACTTGAAAAAGATATGCAGCCTGTGGCAGGACCTTTGGAGATGGAAGTTGAACAGTTGCAGGAAACAACAGTGGCACCTCAGCCACCATCCACAAGCAGCAAGAAAAAGTCTGACACAAGGGCTTCTAGGAGGATTACCAAGAGTCAGACAGAAGGAAAGCGTAAACTTGAAGATATTTTGCAAGCTATTGACATTGAAGAGACCCCTATAGTCAAATCGATGGAGATAAAGGGAACCAAGATGAAGAAAAAAAGCCTTACTACAAAGAAGTTGGATTTCTCCAGTGAGGACTCTGGTTATGTTTTCAAGCCTAGAAAGCCTTTTACTAGGTCACAGTGCTCTAAAGGGGACAAATTTGATAAAAAGTAGAAGGAAGCAGAAAGGAATAAGCAACCTATGGTGGAGGAGATAATTGAATTATTGATGCAGGGGCATTGGACACTAGCCAGCAATGTGAGAGAATTGTCCACATGTTGTGGCTAGAAGAGTTCGAAATTATTCAAGATATGTACCAGCAAGTTGTCAATACCTGAGCTATCTGTTGCACTTAGAGCAGTTAGGGTTAGTTTAATAACTGAAGAAGCCAAACAGTTTGATTCGTGTCTATCTGTTCAATTTCTGTTGATAGAATGTAATTAGGCTTTTGTTTTATTTAAGAATAAAACGGTCCTCGAGAAGGAACCAAAGAGTCATGTAATAATCTATAAAAATGTAACCCCTAATACAGAGTAAAGGGGGAATTTTGCAGAGAAGACTGAGTCGAGAGGTTTTTGCTCTCTGGTTTTAATAAAAGTGTGAAATTGTTGATCTCTGTGTGTCATTGGTAATTTCCCGAAGGATTTACTCCTTCGACCTTGGGATTCTGAGCATAAGAGTGAAGAAGTCAGTTTCTGTGTGAAATCTCCTATTCACCCTCTGAATATATTGAAACCTTGTTCTTGGTGTGTGAATTGAATGTATGAATTCCGTGTACAAGAGTCGACTCTGTTCCTTTAGCTTAGTAGAAGAAACTCTCTGTTTATATAAAGTGTATTGAACTCTGTCCAAGCGATAGAACCTCTATCTAAAGCAATCTCAGTGGAGGTTGAATGCATTGTTTCATTGTTTGGTTGGGCGATATCAGTGAAGTTGTTCACAACGTCAAACGAAGAAGACAAGTCGAAGAAATAAGTTAAATCGCATGAGAGATTGAGTTAACGTTGTTCAATTACCGGAGTTGTCAGTTGTGTGGTTTTGAAAAACCATACCGCTCATTTCGCACCGCCTTTGGGCTCGGAGTGGTTTGGAAAACAAAACCCAATCCAGTTAGAAGTGGCCACGTCGACCACCCAAAAACCGCCCATTTCGCGTTTTTCTTGAGCGCTAAAGTTCTGCCCTTGAAAAAACGCGAGAGCTACCCGAACCATTCGATCTGGAGGACGGAAGATCAAGCGGCAATCACAATCAAAGTTGCACGGGGTTTAATCTAAGGTACGGCCAGCGGTTTTGCATTGAAAATTGTTTATTTAACAAGTGAAAGTTGAATATGGATGGTGGGCCCGAGTATAAGTTAATGCTGAGTGAATTAACCATTTCAATAGTTGTAAATGTTATAAGTGCTTGCGTATTTGTTCAAAGGTTTTGAACAATTGTTATAGTATTGTAAGACTATGGTCGGGTAGTCTAATCTTCATTTATAAGCCAAGATATCATCCTGCCGAAGGGTTTGAGCTTAGGGTTTAAATAAATCACATAAAAGGCCTCGTAATGTTGTTGCAAGGGCGGCTTCATAGTTAAGAGGGTTTTGAATTAGCGTGGCAAGGATTAACATATAAATAAAGGGATTTTAAGGTTGGTTCATTTTCAAAGAGCGGATATGGTCTAAGGGACCTTAAAGCGTATTTTGCATGTCATTAATCAAATTTTGTAAATTTGATGAATGAATTGAAATAAGAAATTAAAGAGACTCCCTTAGTGAATGAAAAATACAGAGACGAGAGAGACCAGCTCTCCTTAGCACCTGCCTTCAATTTTGCTATTAATTATCCCCCACATAAGCAAAAATCACTCAGGCACAGAAAGGCAAAGAGAAAATGGTAGAAAAATCTGAAGTGGACATCCTTAAAGAGCAACTTAAAGAGGCAAGAAATGAGGTCATAGAGACCAAGCTGGAGTTGGAATATTTCAAGCAAGAAAGGAAAGAATTGTTAGATTTTAAGAAAGAGGTCAGTAAGCAAATTATTTTTTATGATGAGGTGGATGAAAGGTCCAAGAAAATGCTGAAAAGAACATTACCTTTACATAAGATGATGAAGAATACCCTGAGGAGGAATAAATGGGTGCAGGCAGAGAGGAGAAGGCTTCTAAGTCAGGTTAAAGAGATGGAAATTCAAATGGGATTGGTACATACTACAAATAGAGTTAAAGAAGAAAGGTCTGAAAATGATATTAGTAGATGAACGTGTTGACGGTGAAGCTACTACTTCTTGAGGAGGGTAAGATGTATTTTCAATCAATTTTGCCTTGTCATGCTTCATGTCAACATCTCATACAGCCTTGGACAGTTTTTGGGAGATGGAAAGTGAAAATTTCAAAATTTGTAGTTTATCAGGCAAGTTCGTAGCTACTCCAAGCTTAAAGCCGAGTTTTCGCTACGAACTCGCTGAAGATGACTTTTTGCAATAAAATCCAAGTTTTTTCATAAAGGGAGTAAGTAAGAGCATCTATTTAAGTGTTTTGACATAGTGGACACCTTCAAATCAGCAAAGAAGTCAAACAGTTTATAGAAGAGGTCAAATGAAGACTGCTACGAACTTCTCGCCACAAACTTACCCAAAAGTCCTCTATTTTTGCAGCGAATGAGAATTTCAAAGTTTTTCAAGCATTTAATGCAATTTTGAGGCATATTAATCATATTGATTAGTCAAAGAGTATCAATGGAGACATTGTTAATGAGAGCATTCGTCATAGAAAGTAATTGGGCTGCCAGCTCATAAATTTTGGACACCTCCTTAACTATGACAGCACACCCCCAGAATCTGAGGAGCAAACCCTTAATGTCAGTTTGGTTGTTTTATTGTTTAGTTATGGGCATTGCCACCTCTGGCAAAGTGGTTTTGTTCGATAAGTGTCATCATGAATGGATCATGTAAAAGTTGTTAGTGAAATAAATAGTGTCAAAGTCCTAGTAGATTTTGAACTCTTGGAAAAAGAAATATCACTAGATTCCCTCCTTGTAATCTGTTTCTTGTTTGGATAAGGTGTCTTTGGGAGAATTCGAAGGTCTAGCCAGCTGGCAAACTACATGTAAAGATATCTAATTTTATAAATAGGCAGTTAGAAGTGTTAGAGAGGGTTGATTGATGTCATGCTACAAGCTGTGAAAATTTCTGAATATTACTTTATGCAGAAACCCTACTGTTAGATCTGGTTATACTTCTCCTACTTAATCAAGTTATTAATGCTGAAAATTCAGATTAACATTGAAGTAAACACATAACAATTTTTCACCGATTCAGATCTAAGAAAAAATACATGCACACAGACAAAGTGACACACAAGATTTTCTAGACAATTGTCCCCGGAAAAATCCAATGTGGGAAAATAAGTCTTCTGGTTGCTAGAGGGTTTATATTATTAAGTAGATTCTATGTACAACAAATATGGGCACCTTACTGGTAAACCCGACAAAGAAATACAATATCTGCAGCAATACCTCTATTCCGAAGACGAAAAACTGGACTGATTCACACCCTCAAACGGGATTTACAGAAATCAGCCCCTTTCTGCTTCTAGAAACCCTAGTGTTGGTCTGAAGCTGCTTGCGTCAGCCCTGCTAGCCTGTTGATCACCTACACTGCTCAAAAGAGGGCTATGTAACCCCAGACTGGGTGACGTAGTCCTTACATTGCCCTAGCTGGACCAATGTAACCCCTGATGGCCTCCTGCTGTCTTTGCGCTGCCCTTTTTGGGCTTGCATAGCGGCTGAAACCCTCTACGCTGCACAGCTGATGCATAGCCTTTGCTTCCTCTGCATTGCTCCTGGTTGTTGCTTCTCTGCCTCTTGCTGACTCTTGGCTCTAGGATCAGATCATCCCCTTAGCCAATACTACCCCTCATTGCAGCTGAAACACTTCTGGAAATTCTTAGCAAACCCGCCCTAGAAGTCCAGCTTAGTCTCAATGCTCTGCCTCTGTCTGTGTGTTCTCCAACTAACCCCAAGCCTTTCCTTTATACTCTCTCGTTGGGAAACCAACAACCATGATCTAATCTTGAATCGATGGCTAAGATTAAAAGAAAGCTTGATCCATGTGACTTAAGTCATTTCCATCACATATTTAAATTAATCTCCTTTAATATTTTAATTTTCCTAAGTTAGACTTGGGTCCTTAATTAAAAATATTAATTAATTAATTATCTCCCAAATTGGATGGAATTCCTCAAATCCCTTGCTGGGTCTTGGAGATCTCATGTACTCTAGTCCGTCCACAAAGTTTGGGAGCTAGAGCACATCCGATGCTACTCCAATACTCAAAAAACTCAACACTCCCTCTTAGTGAAGAATGTGCTTTAGTACAATGCTACTTCACCTCGAAGCTCTGCACTGATCTCTGGTGTGGGTCTCTACGTTGATGTTGGACCTATTGCCCTTCATCACTGCATTGTTGTTGCTCTCCCATACTGTTGCCCATGATGCTTCCAGCGCCACTGCCACATCTGTACTACAAATCCCTCTTAATCTGTTGCATCGTGCTGCCAACTGCTACAATGCAACTCAGTTGCTGAGAGAAACAACTAAAAACTCCTACCCAATCTTTGACAAACAGGACAATTGGATTGCTTCCTCATCACTGAAGATCTATAGGCTGCTGCTCTATGTTGTCCTCTTGAAGCTACTGCGTTGCTACAGCTCTGCTCTGCGTAAGCCAGATTGCACTGCACGGCTGAAGTCACATCAACCTCCTCTATGTTGTGCTGCCATGCTGCTGTTGTATCTGCACTCTGCTGCTTCCTCTCAGCATCTAGCTCTGCCTCAGCATCATCCATGATTCTCGGCACCAACTGCTCCACTTGTCCTGCTACTGTCTTAAGGCTCCCGTAGCACGGACGTGATCCAAGAGCTTAGCTACTCAAGGATCTTGCCATCACTTTGTAGTTGTTCTACAGATCCATGTCGCCCCACTTTCGTGGTTCATGAACGCTCATGGCTACGTCATCTTCGGAACCATCGTCCGCCACAACAACCTTGGAGGTAGAAGCTTCCTTGTCCTTCTTCTTCCGAGGACAATTGCTGGCAAAATGTCCTAGTTTGCCACACTGGAAACACTTGATCTTGGATAGATCACGCTTCTTCCTCCATTGCTGCCTCTTTGGTGCCAAGGCTGCATCTTCTTCCTCTTCCTTCTTCACCTTACTTGATCCCGTCCTATACTGTCTCTTGGTGAACCGACGAAGTTCTTCTTGACAGAGGATCGCCCACATACTATCCCAATTGGGAAGGTTCACTCTGCCCAAGATACTTTGGACAAAATTTTCCCATTCCTTTGTGACCGCACTGAGTGCAGTCCTCACCATCACAACATCCTCCACTTTTTCTCCCATGGCAGATAACTGATCCCTGATCGCCTGTAATATGAAAAGGAATGGCTCGATCTCTTCTCCCTTGGCCATCATGAATAACCGCATCTAGTTCTCCAGAAGCATTCTCATTTGGACGAATCTTCCCTCATATAGGGAAATTAAGGCTTTCCACATCTCATGAGCCGTTTTCTTGTCAGCTATGTATGGAACTATATGATCCTTAACCCCATTCATTATGAAGCGCTTGGCATGTGCCGCAGCTTCCTCATGCTTCGTTAGGAGAAGAGCATCGATTAGCGTGGTCAGGACTTTTTCAGCATGGCCCCTCAAACTGTATGCCTCCATGACTACTAGGATTTTGGCCTTCTAGACCAAGGTTACTTGGGAGCGGGAGTGAAAATGGGGAGCGGGAGCGCCATTTTCAAAATCTCCTGGTCTGGAAGCGTTTCGTGGAGCATTTTTTATAATACATATATTTTTTATATTTGTTATATTTTGATTTATATATGTCAACAAAAGCATGTAGAATGATGAATTAGACATAAAAAACATAAAAACATAGATTGAAGTTGAGGTATCTTTATCATTACCTCTAGATTCGTATAGGGATCTTTGTCATTAATATCACCCTCTAAGCATTCGCTCCGGGAGAGCGCTTCTGGAGTAGGTTCGATAAGGGGGAGGAGCTCCCCCACAACCTTGTTCCAGACTGCAATGTTGGACAGACCGTCCAACCTATCCTAATCACGTAGTCCGTTTGGTGCCATCTGCTCAAATCTACTCTGTCGAAACAGATCTTCCCTGCTTACTCTACTGAAGCTCGGACCTAGGGTCCTTGGCAAAAGGGCACCCTCTGCTCCCTCTGATAACGAATGTCCTCTCTTGGAAGTCTGCCAAAACAAATGAATCATCTCACTTCAATCCTATGATCGATCTGTAGATTTATTTGGCTGGAAACCCTCTAAGACATTGATTCTCCTCCCGCTCTTTGTCAGCTAGTGCTTAGGTCAATTCTTGCAACTTCAGAAATTTAACCCCACCGGCAACTACTGAAGCTCTGCAGCACTGCATTCGGCACTATGAATTAGCAAAGGCGTTAAAACTGCGTCACCCTTGCTGGCCTCTGCGTGAGCAGACAGTCCCAGTGCTATCTCTGCGCTGCCCCTACGCAGTAAGTGCGTGGGCCTGCATGGAGACTGCATAGGACTATGTCACTCTGGCCTCTGTGTGGCTCTACTCCCTCTGCTACTGCGTTGTCCCTTCTGGTCCGGCTTTCTGCAACTGCTGCTGCTTTCTTTGCTGCTCTCTGCAACAAGGATTCTTCAGTCTTCTACTAGTGATCCTACTAGATCTGCAATCACTCTGATACCATGTGAAAATTTATGAATATTACTTTCTGCAGAAACCCTATTGTTAGATCTGGTTATACTTCTCCTACTTAATTAAGTTATTAATGCTGAAAATTCAGATTAACATCGAAGTAAACACATAACAGTTCTTCACCGATTCAAATCTAAGAAAAAATACATGCACACAGACAAAGTGACACACAAGATTTTCTGGACAACTGTCCCCGGAAAAACCCAATGCGGAAAAACCGGTCTTCTAGCTGGTGGAGGGTTTATATTATTAAGTAGATTCTAAGTATAGGAATTCTAGGCACCTTACTGGTCAACCCAACAGAGAAATATAATATCTCCAGCAATAACTCTGTTCCGGAGACGGAAAACTGGACTGATTCACACCCTCAAACAGGATTTACGGAATTCAGCCCCTTTCTGCCTCTAGAAACCCCAGCGCTGCTTTGAAGTTACCTGCGTCAGCCCTGCTAGTCTGCTGATGCACCTGTGCTGCTCAGAAGAGGGTTGTGTAAACCCAGACTGGGTGACGTAGTCCTTATGCTACCCTAGCTAGACCAGCGTAACCCTTGATGGCCTCCTGCTGCCTTTGTGTTGCCCTTTCTGCGCCTGCATCGAACTTGCGTAGCAGCTGAAACCGTCTGCGTTGTGCAGCTGTTGCGTAGCCTTTGCTTCCTCTACGCTCCTTCTCTGCCTCTTGCTGACTCTAGACTCTGGGATCAGATCATCCCCTTAGCCAATACTACCCCTCGCTGCAGCTGAAACACTTCTGGAAATTCTTAGCAAACCCGCCCTAGAATTCCAGCTTAGTCTCAATGCTCTGCCTCTGTGTGTGTTCTCCAACTGATCCCAAGCCTTTCCTTAATACTTTCTCGTTGGGAAAACAACGACCATGATCTAATCTTGAATCGATGGCTAAGATTAAAATAAAGCTTGATTCGTGTGACTTAAATAATTTCCATCACATGTTTAAATTAATTGCCTTTAATATTTTAATTTTCCTAAGTTAGACTTAGGGTCCTTAATTAAAAATATTAATTAATTAATTATCTCCCAAACTGGATGGAATTCCTCAAATCCGTTTCTGGGTCTTGGAGATCTCATCTACTTTAGTCTCTCCACAAATTTTGGGAGCTAGTGCACATTCGATGCTACCCCAACACTCAAAAAACTCAACACAAACTACTTCTGTAATATTTTTCAGTCAAGAATATACAGTTGCAGAAGGCTTCTATCAGACCTAAGATTCATCATGTGTTCTCATATGTGTTTGTCTTATCTATCTATTTGATGTTAATTCAGTTAGCTTTATCTGTAATCACTTGGAATTCATGTTTAATCATGCTCCAATTTCCTGTATGCATATGGTTTACTGTTCAAGTTGTGTTCTGATGGGAATACACATATGCCTCAGCTTCCATGTTAGATGTTTTTCATGTAATTGAGTTTCCTCTAACTCCATGCCCATTGGTAGCTATTTATTCACATCCTTCACCTGCATAAAAAAACATTCAAAATACACTTAGAGTTAGTCATCTTTGTTTCCAAGCATTGTCTATTTAATATCATACATTACCCTGAGAGAGCCCTCTCAGGTTGGAAAGGCTAAATTCCAACTAAAAGTGGTTTGAAATAGTTACTCTAAATTGGCTATTGAAGCAGCCCATCTGTCTCAATTTGGTGATAACAGTACCTCTCAGGATGCTTACGCTGTCTTTTCACATCTCTGGGGGCTCCGACAAAGTCTTCTGCGTCCCTCAAAATTTGTCGTAGTTCCCTGCTCGTTCTCCCACTGGTAGTGAGTGGTTTACCTGCTCTCCTTCCTCCAAGTCTTCGGCAGAAGTGTCCCTTGGATCCCCATGCCTTGGATAGGAAGCTAAATTATCTATCGCAGGTTGTTGAGGTTGAACCATCGAATCCTCCTCAGTCTGCGTAGCAGAAGGCAACTCGCAGAATCTTCTTAAGGCTCTCTCCTCCATGAATTTCACATTCCTCCGCACAAAAACTTTCCTGCTCTCTAGAATGTAGATGCGATATACCTTTATATTGTCGTTGTATCCTACCAGATACCCCTTTTCCATAGTCATGTCCAACTTCTTCCTCTTCTCACTAGACACATGACAGTATGTCGTACTGCCAAAGATCCTAAAGTGACTCACCTCAAGCTTGTTTCCAGTGAAGACACTTCCCGATGTGATCTTTCACAATGCATTGTGAGGAATCCTGTTCTGAACATAGACAATTGTATTACAAGCTTTTGCCCATAGAAATTTGGGCATGTCTTGATCATACAGCATTGCCCTTGCAGCCTCGACAATAGTCTTGTTTTTCCTTTCTGCCACACCATTTTGCTCTGGATTATATGGAGCGGTCCACTCTCTTCTGATACCTTCCCTTGCGTAAAACCTGGTGAATTCCTTATCCGTGTATTCACCACCATTGTTTGAACGCAACACCTTGATCCGCTTTCCCGTCAAATTTTCTACCAGAGCTTTAAACTCTTTAAATCGACTGAAAACTTTGTCCTTAGTCTTTAGAAACTAGATCCAGGTTTTCCTAGAATGGTCATCAATAAAGGTGATGAAATACTCGGCACCACTAAGAGCTCTAGTGGACATTGGTCCGCAGATATCCAAGTGTATCAAGCCCAATACACTCTTGGCCCTATTCTAGCTTCTCTGATACGCTACCTTGGCATATTTACCCAAAACGCACCCTTCGCAGACATCGTCCCGCTTGGTGCTCAGTTTTGGAACTCCCGTGACAGTTTTCTTGAAAATATTTAACGCCCCATGCTGCAAATGCCCCATTCTTCTGTGCCATAGTTCATTCAGGTATGTTTAATTAGCACTGCCTATTAATGCCATTGGGGATTCAAGTTGTAACTTATAAAGTTCGTTTCTCCTTACTCTGATTTGTGATTTCTTCTTCCAACTGGGGTGTTTGACGTAAACTCTGTTACCAATGAAGTAAACATCATAACCTCTGTTTTGAAGTTGAGACACTGAGAGCAAGTTCATTCCCAGCGCAGGCACATGCAGTACATTAGTGGCTCGAAGCTTATTTCCAGCCTCAGTCTGAAATACTACGGTACCTCTTTCAATAGGGGTACATTTTGCTTTCTTACCCATGGTAATTTTAAAGTTCATCTGCTCCTCTCGGTAGTCGGAAAAACATTCCCGCACTCCTGTCATATGAGCAGAAGCTCCACTGTCAATGTACCAGACCTCAAGAGAAGCAGTGCTTGACATACAAGCAAATTCTTCTTCCAGTCTGGATGCCAGAACAGAAATATCGTGATCCATTTGTTCTTTCATGCTTCTCATCCTTTCTGGAGAACTGCGTGAACCCCTTCGAGCTGCTACAACAATGTCAAATTTTTATTCAATAGTCGATTCTCCGTTCCTATTACTCATCTCTGGCTGTGATACCATGTGAAAATTTTACAGTTGCAGTGTTAGATTTATTTCTCCTACTTATTACTCCAATAAGTTATTTACAGAAATCTATCAGTAAACTTCGAAATAAATACTACTGCAACATTCACAATTATATATGCAGAAAAGTAAACGATAAAGAACATAAGCACAAGAACCAATCACATGTACATACTTATTTTTGGACAATTGTCCCCGGAAAAGCCCAATGTGGGAAAACCGGTGCAGCAAATGAGGGTTTTATTATTATTCTTCAGCAAATGAATCTTTACAAGGAATAAACTGGCAGATATAATCAGAAAACACCTGAGACAAAATTATCGGCTTCTCCCGACAATTTCTTGACACCCGGAAGAGACTCTGACTTCCTCTGCGTCTTTCTACGTGTTTCTCTGCGCAGTCCCTGCGCTGGACTGCGTCCCTCTGCGTGGGCCCACTGCGTTGTAGCTCTGCGCTGCCTTTTGTGACCCTTTGCGTCCTTCTGTCCTTGAGCTCAATCACTATTGACTTGTTTTTCTTCTTTTGCTTCTGCAACTCACCCACTGAAATTGAAGTCTATTCCTTTAGAATCGATCTCCTTCGGGTACTTAGTGTATGCCCGACTTATTTTCCAAATGACCCTCAAGCCTTCTGTTGGGGTGTGTTTGGTGCACGTATGTACGAAATCACACCAACTTAAAGGGTGTGGTCTACCCACTTAAGTTATTGATAATAGGCAGAAAAAGGAGTGGAGTCAAGCAAGTTAGTGGAACAAGCTAGAATCAATAAGCATACTAGATAGAGAAATAACATGCATATATAAACTAAAAACTAAAACAAATAAACACGAGCTCTGAAAAGAGTCAAATGACAACAATAATACGAACAATGGCTCTAGGCCCCTCTTATTGAGCGCTGGTAGTAATAAGAGTGAAACTTTACCCTCTTGCCAAAGGGCCCCTAGACAATGGGTTCTAGGTCTCGATGCAAGGATGTTTTTATCCCAAGCTTGCCTCGCTGCAGTCTCCCTCTCTCTCTACTGTGTTGGACTGAACTTGTTGGATGGCCAACAATTGAGTCCCCTCTATCTTCAGCTCCGGCTCACGCACTGCTATTATTGCTTGGGCAATTTTGGCTAGCATAACAACGTGTTCACAAATTCTTCATCTCATGGTGATCTTATATAGGAGATTTCAAATCCTCCCTTCCCTCTCTTGGTACATGGAGGATGGTGACTCAGGAGAGGGGTAGGATTCCTTTGTGTGCTCCAAATATGCCATTGTGTGCTCACTTAGTGTCTAAGGAGGCGTTGGTGGTTGTCCTTAGGTGGCTCCAAGTAAGGGGTCACTTGTCCTTTGCTTTGTGTGGTCCCGGATAGTGACATTTCGCCAGTCCCAGGATTGCGCGCATATCGGGCAAAAAGCGCGTAAAAGGCGCTTCACAAAATATTATGCGTGCAAAGAGCATTTAGGACTTGTTCAAATTTGATTTTCCTCAGACCTTGGAGATTTTTAAATACTTTCCAGATTCTGTAATGTCTTCCAGCCCTATAAATCCTTTGCCTAACATTAATTAATGTCGTCTTTTGTTGTACGATTTTCCATTGTTAACACCTTCTTTTATAATCTTCTCGTTGATGAATCAATGGCCCAGATTAGGAGTCTAATTAATGGCTCAAATTAAATCTTGACTTGATCTTCGTTCTCTAGAAGATTCACACTCTGTCTTATTAATAGCCTTTAATTATTTAATTTCCCTAAGTTTAGACTTAGGGCCTCCATTAAAATAATTAATTATTTTCATAAGACATGAACCGAGAGGAATTTCCACAAACGATTTCTGAGTTCTTTGGAATACTGATGTCCAAGTCTCCTCACAAACTTTTAGACTTAGGACACTTTCCGATGCTACAAAAATCAACACTCCCTCTTAGCAAGGAAAGTGTTCTAGCAATATGCCAGCTGCATGTTGCTCTGGTTTTGAAGCATCCTCTGCATTGTTGATCTCTGGATGCCACCCCTCATTTGTTGTTTTGTTGTTTTCTGTATTGTTGCCCATAACCATGCCACTGTCACTACTGCATCTGTACTGCAGCTCCCTCTGAATCGTAATCCTATCCATTCCTGCTATTGGAATGGATTCTTGATCATCCCCGTCTTCTCTCTGAAGTACACAAACTTTGTCTTCCCCAGAGCCTTTGTGAGAATGTTTGCCACTTGTTCTTCTGTTGGAGTGTACTGCAACTGTACCACTCCCCGTTGGACACAGTCTCTGATGAAGTGACACCTAATATCAATGTGCTTTGGCCGATCATGAAACACAGGATTTTCAGAGAACTTGATGCAACTTTGATTATCACACAAAACAGTGGTCGCTTCCATTTTCTCCTTCAGTAGGTTCACAAGCAGTTTCTGAAGCCATATGGCCTCACACAAAGTTGTGCTAGCTGCCATATATTCAACCTCTGTTGAGCTCAGTGCCACAGATTTTTGTTTCCGGTTGCATCAGGAAGTCATCCTTGATCCCAGACTGAAACAGTACCCACTAGTTCTCTTCCGATCTGCTAGACTTCCGGCCCAATCTGCATCGGTGAACCCACTCAACCTGATATCACTGCCACTGGTGTACTTCAATCCAAGCTCGATCGTTCCTTGAAGGTACCTAAGAACATGCTTGGCTGCTGCCCAATGTGCCCTCTTAGGTTCCACCATGAATTGACTAAGGGTATTAACAGCATAACATATGTCTACTCTTAAGTTTAGACTAGTGTCTCCATTAAAATAATTAATTATTTTCATAAGACATGAACCAAGTGGAATTTCCATGAACGATTTTTGGGTTCTTTGGAATACTGATGTCCAAGTCTCCTCACAATGTTTGAGACTTAGAACACTTTCTAACGCTACAAAAATCAACATGCTCTAGCTCTGAAACTTTGTGGAGGGGCTAGAACACATGAGACCTCCAAGACCTAGAAAGCATTTGGAGAAATTTCATCTGGTGTAAAAGTTATTCAAATAATTAAATTTTTTTAATGGCAA
This sequence comes from Pinus albicaulis, assembly GCA_034641835.2. NCBI lineage: Eukaryota > Viridiplantae > Streptophyta > Pinopsida > Pinales > Pinaceae > Pinus > Pinus albicaulis. The sequence continues at coordinate 1,271,873,819 of CM076578.1, read as the reverse complement.
CCCTAAGTCAAACTTAGGGAAATTAAAAATTAAAGTGAATTAATTTACACATGTGATGAGAACATTCTAAAAGACGTGGATCAAGCTTCTTTTAATCTTAGTTGTTGATTAGAGATTAGATCATGGTCGTTGATTTGTCAACGAGAAAAGTATAAAGGAAGGGCTTGGTGTCAGTTGGAGGATACACACTGTGAATCTAAGAGATCGAATTATTTTGACGAAGCAGTGCTCGGACGAAGATCAGATCTGAGTGATTCAGAGAAGCAGTTAGGGGCAGATGCAGTGATTGGTCGAAGGACCAAGAGTACAACGCAGAGCAAGGGCAACAAAGATGCAGTGGAGGCAGTGCAGCCATCAGAGGGTGTGATGTTATCCCTAGAGAGGGTGATGCAGGCCCACACAGGGGCAACGCAGAGCCTCCAAGGAAAAGTCTGAAAGTCACTGGAAGTTGAGGTTTCTAAGCCAGCAGCGCTGAAACCAGATCCGGGAGAAGCTAATTAGCGCAGAGCTAGGGTGACGCAGTCCCTCAGCTAGGGCTATGCAGCCTTATGTAGTGGCAACGTAGAGACTGCACAGAGCTAGCTCGGGTTTCACCAGTGGCTCATTCAGATCAACCGGGACTTGCAGGAGTGAGATATTCATATATCTCACATTTTTCTTTGTAGCCAAGGTTTTCTCTATTGGGTGATCCAGTTTATGGCACCCTAGATGTACTCAGAATACTTCTACTTAATAATAATAAACCCTCAAATCTGTTGCATTGATTTTTCCGCATTGGGTTTTTCCGGGGACATTTTTCCAAAAAATCTGTGTCCTTTGTCATATGTGCGTGATGTTCAATAAATGATTTGTATTTGTGTAGGTTGCTAGTTCTGTTTACTTCGATTTTTTTTCTGAATATTTTCAGTTAAATAACTTGTGCATAATAAAACAATTAGGAGAAGTAAATCAATATTTATCAAGAGGATTTCTGTGCTTAGAAATTTTCACACTAGGCTTGTGGTGCTTGTTTGAGGCCATGCAAGGATTTGATAAGCTTGCATACTTTGTGTTCCTAACCCTTCACAACAAATCCTTTTGGTTGGGACATAGAAATATTCTCTTTCATATTTCCATTTAAGAAAGCAGCTTTCACATCCATTTGATGGATTTTCCAACCATTTGAGTTGCCAAGGAAAAGAGAGTTTGGATGGTAGTTCATTCTACTGTGGGGGTAAAAGCCTCCTCATAATCGACCCCTTCCTTTTGTGCAAAACCTTTTGCCACGAGCTTAGCTTTATGCTTGTCAAGTGAGCCATTTGCTTTATACTTGTTCTTGAAGACCCACTTGCAGCCTATCGATTTGGTTTCCAATGGAGGATCAACTAGCTTCCAAGTGCCATTCTTTATTAAAGCATCATATTCTTTTTACATTGCTTCTTTCCATTCATCATGAGTAGCAGCTTCTTTGAAGGAAGTTGGTTCGAAATCTGTAGGAAAATTTAGTTCACAATCATAAGAAACATCCATATCAATAGGTGAATCAGAATTGTCTACATCACCTCCATTTTGTCTAGCAGAGCTTCTTACCCATGTCTTTCCAACCTCATCAGGACGGACACTTTCAAGTGTCTTTGTGAACCATTTTGGAGGACCTTTTTGAGATGGCCCAAGCTAGTTAGTTGACTGAGATGGGGGTTGAATCAAGATTGAGCCTCCCACTTCTCTCAATCACATCACTCAAAGTGTCTTCTTGATCAGTGGTTGCAGCTTCATGAGGGGGAGAGAGTGTTTCAGAAGGAGATTCCACAGATTGATCCAGTATAGGGATCTCCCCTTCAAGATGTGGAATCTCAGTATGAAATTCTTGAAGACTTTGCATGCCTGAATTGTCCAAGCGATCAAGCTACCGCTCAACAACATTGTCAATCTTGGAAGATTCAAGATAGATCACATCTCTAGATATTATAAACTTATTATTTACTTCATCATAGCGATACTATGTTTTTGAGGTATCTAAGTACCCCAAGAAGATACATTTTCGACTCCTTGCATCGAGTTTGTTTCTTTGTTCCTTAGGTATCAAGGCATAACAAGTGGAACCAAAAACCCTAAGATGCCTCACTGAAAGAATGTGTCCATACCACATTTCATAGGGAGTCTTGTTTTTGAGAGCATGAGATGGACATATATTCTTAATATACACAACACATAGAACTACATCAACCCAAAACATCAAAATGAATGATTTCAAGCTTTCTATGTGCTCTGGAATGAGAATCATGAAAACATTGTTTGTTGTCCTTTCCTAATATACAAGCATCACATAGCTTAAGTTTCCTTGGGATGGTTGGCTAACCAATGACCATTTTTCTTCAATAAACGAAGGTTGTCATAGTTCAAATTTCCAAATATAGTATGCCATAAAAGACTAGATGGAAGTGTAGCTTCATCATAGTGAGAACGGTATCGAAAGTTTTGTGCACGAGCAAAGGAACCTTGTAGCTTCATAAGACTTTCTTCTTCTATCCCAATCATGACAAGTTAGTTATCTGATGCTTTTTTGACCTCAACCTGACCATCAAATATGTGAATGGAGTGTCCCTGTTGGCGGATGTGAACCAAGGATAGTAAGTTTCTCCTCAACTCCGAGAGGTAGAGAACAACATGTAAAAGAAAGTCTAGAAGACCAGAGAGTTTGAGCCTGATGGTGCCAAGCCCTGATGGCTTGAGTTTTGACTTGTCTGCAAAGTAGACTACTCCATCAACATTGTCAGTGAATTCTTCAAAGAAATCTCTTTTAGAAGTCATGTGGTAAGTTGCTCCCGAATCAAGTAACCAAGCATCTTTCCATGAAACAAGTGAAGCAATAAATAATTATTTAGTTACTCCAATATTGCAATGTGCCACAACATAATGAGCAGATTTGGGTGCTTTACGTTTTCCTTTATCCAATGATTTTTCTTTCTCTTCATCCCTGCCCTGTCTAATCCTATTCCATGAGAGCTTACATGTAGAAGCATCATGTCCATTTCTATTACACTGTATGCAATGAAGATCAGGTCTTTCTCCTTAGAAATGTTTGTCTCCCCTGCCTCTGTTATTCTTCCTTCCTTGTCCTCTTCGACCACCTCTTCCTCTAGTAGAATCCTATGCCTGATTCTTCTCTTTCTGCGGAAGGGGCGCAACTTCTTCAAGAGACTGAGCAATTGTCTTCTTCTTCCCAAAAACCTTTTCTCTTTCAGCAAACTTCTCCACAAGAGAGTCAAAGGAAATCTCCTAAATTTTGCCACTAGCTTTTAATGATTCAAGATAACGGGAATAAGTGGGATATAGTGTCTTGACAAAAGTTGTGAGAGGAACATGCATTTTGACAGCAGTGTCTTCTATATCATGCATAATGGCTCTTATTTCAAAGGCCAAGACAAAGGAATCATCATCCTTCAATTCTAAATTAAACAACTTGATCATTAATTGGACAACTTCAAGCTCTGAGTGTGAGTCATATAAATCCTTCAACTTCTTTAAGGCCTCAAAAGAATTTGTAAATGGCGTAATATAATGACTCACCTCTTCATTGACTAATGTTGCAATCAAGGCATAGGCCTTGCTGTTCTTGTTCTCCTAGATTGCAAGCTCTTTGTCAAAAGTGGGCTTTTCAAGAGGATTGCCTCCTTCTTCACAAATGCCTTTCCACAACTCATTAAAAATCAACGTATGTTTTATCTTCCTGGATCATTCATGGTAGTTCTCTTTGCCAAAGAGTACTCCAACCATATGTCAACCATCAAACCAATATGACAACTAACAACCAAGTCAATGTGCATATAAATCAAAGATATATATATTCAACTCAATGCTCATATGATACTAGCGTCATATCAATATATTTTGAATACAATAAATGGCTCAACATTATAATATTAGTCCCAATATGCATATGGAGAGAACAAATGAATTTTATATGCCACATTCACCTTCACACCATTCCATACAATATATTATAACTCCATTCAAACTATGTGCACTTTATGAATATGAATGACTCAACGCACTTTATGAATATGAATAACCATATGCCATAAGAGCTTCAACGCATACCATAAAACAGTTGCAATTCAACGCAACAGTAATCGCATACGGATTTCAAAAAAAGGCACACGATCTTCAAAAAGGAGTAAATGCAGTGCACGAAGCATGAATACAACCATTCAACACGCCGCCATTAAAAAGGAACTCACAACATACCATACAACTCTGTGTAATCAACCATATCAACACACGGTCTTCATTCGTTAACATATTTTTCAAAGCTTCATCGAGAACAACCATGAGCAACTTCTTCTTTCTTTATTTGTTTCTCGACCTTGTACCAACATAGTTTGAACACAGAGAGCAGAGAAAATATATGGTTGAGGATGTCATTAATGAAACAACTAGAGGGAATAGGAGTTACAGAGGTAATAGGATGGCAAATTAAGACATGCAGGTCTACGCTCTGATACCATGTCAAGATAGGTGAGTAACTCCATGAATTATTGAGATTTGCATTAAGAGATTATTGATATATACATCGCTCTTTGGATCTGTGTGATCATCAAGTTAAAAAAATTTCGAAGGGAAATTCAGAAATTTTTTTAAAACAAGCCGAAAGTGTTCAGCATTCAATCCGAGCTATATATTGCCAGATCTGGAGGGATATTCTCTGCACGGTTTATTACACACGTTTGGGATATTATCTGCATGTTCTATTTGCTAAGAACTTCTCCACTGCCATTTTGTATCGATTTACCACTCCATTGGTATCGATTCACCACTGCATCTGTCTGTATCGATTTACCCTTACGGTGGACAGCTGCATAGTTGGACGGCTGCATAGTTTAAATCTGGACGGAATGGCTTGTAACAGCGTTTACCCTGCACTTCCCGTGAAACAGGTTTAAGTGTCAACAGGTTTACAGACCAACGTATAGATTTACAGCTGCAGCGAATAATTCGGGTTAAGCGGACCAGTATACCATACAGCGTTTAACTTAAAACGATACAGCGTTAACCAGTATTACAACGTTTAAAAAAAAAAATACAGCGTTTAAAAAAAATTCAGAACGGCACATTCTAAAACGATTTTTTTTATTTGTTGACTATTAAACGGGAACAAATTCACCGTGTCTCCACCCGACAAGCACCGGCCAGTTTTTAATTTCGTGTCAAAAAAAAAAACGAAACAGCGGTCGATTTGGAACAGCCGGTCAAACAGTGAACGGGCACATCTTTTCTTCTGATACCACACGTGCAAATCGGAGCGGGTAAAATTATCAAACGGTGTGTCTTTTTAAGTTTAAACCAAACGGCAGATTTAAAAACACGATTTTTTTAATTATATAAAAAATATATTATATAGTTAAATTAATAATTATATATATATATATATTGTAATTATATAACTCATTTATATATATAATTATCATTTAACAATTATATATATAACAATTATATAATTAAATTATATATATTATATAATTTTTAATTAAAAATTATATATATATAATAATTATATAGTTTAAAAAAAAATTTATTATTAATTAATTAATTAATTCAAAAAAAAAAAATTAATTAATTAAATATTAATTAATTAATTTTAAAGAAAAAAGAGGAGAAACTGGCAGAAAGATATTCCCCACCTCATACACGCTCGATGTCTTCGTCAATGTCGATGGCGGAATTCCAGAAGAAATTGGGAGAAATTGAGAAACAAATTAATAATAACTCCGAAGAATTTGGAAGGCGATTAGTCGATCTGGAAGGTACAGTTGCAGGGCATTCCAACGACATCAAAAGGGTTCATGATACAACAAATCGAATAGAAAGACAAATGTGGCTAAATCATCATGAGGCCACAGAAAAGCTGAACGAAGCAATGAACAAGATGACAGAGCATGGCGAAGCAATGAACAATATGACAGAACTCTTCAGTAAGCTAAATGATAAGATAGATAAGCTAACTCAGACACAATCCCCAACATCTCCTAACAGGGAACAAAATCAACAAAACAATTCCGCAGATTCAGGGAACTCCGGAGAGCATCAGGAAAAAACTGAGTCCCCACATCATTAAGAAGACAGTAATGCAGATTTTCAAAATAAGCAACTTTGGAATGCATTCGCTAATCAATATCCCCTTCTTGTTCCACCATTATCATATCAGCGCAAAGCCAAGATCGACCTACCCAAATTTGATGGTAATGAAAAGAATAGCGTCGCATGGCTTAATAAAGCGGAAGAATATTTTGAGATTTATGACATCACTAGTGATGATGAAAAAATTAAACATGCTTCCATGAAAATGGAAGGAGAAGCATATAATTGGTATATGTGGTGGAAAAAGACGACGCTCGCTATTAGTTGGAGGAAATTTAAGGATGCGTTCTTCAAAAGGTTTCAAGGCATAAAAGAAGAAAAGTTCTTTTCAACGTTTATCAAATTACGCCAAAAAGGAGATGTGGATGAGTACACGCGAGAATGGGAGACCTTGGCAACACGAGTACCAGGATTGTCGGAATCTCGTCTAATCCAGTCTTACATCTCAGGACTTAAAATCCACATACAGGAAGAGCTAGAACTACATGAAATTACATCCGTAGAAGTAGCAAGGCAAAAAGCAAAAGCTGCTGAAAAGAAATTGGAAAGATTATCAAAACCAGAAAAAGTATATTCGAGACGACGGTTTCCTCAATCTACAAAAGAAGATAACATGAAATATGTTCCACCACGCCTGCGCGAAGGAGACAAATCTAACCTGGAAATACAAAGAATAAAGGAAGGCAAATGCAAACGTTGTGGCGAAAAATGGGACCCTAAGCACAGATGTGCTAATGGGAAAGAAAAAAATCTGTATAACTGTGAAGCAACTAATGATTCTAAGAATGATGATTCAGACATAGAAGGGATAGAAGATACCCTAGAATTCTCCCCAGAAGTAGATGGTGACAGCACCCCGCAAGTGTCATTATCAGCCATGACAGGTATATCACAACCGCAGACACTAAAATTAAGGGGACATATAAAGAAAAACAACGTAATGGTTCTCATAGACAGGCAGCACGCACAATTTTCTAGATTCAACCATGGCCAAAAGACTCAACCTCTTTACCTTTCCCATGCCTAATATGAAGGTAATGGTGGCCGATGGTAAGAAGATTGAACAGGTAGGAAAATGCCATAAAGTCAAATTGCAGATTAAAGACTTTAATTTAGAATCTCCATTCTATGTCGTACCACTCGGAGGAGTAGATGTGGTTTTAGGAATTCAGTGGTTACAAACCTTGGGTACTTATTCGGCCAACCATCAGAAGCAGTTTATAAGCTTTAGGTGGGAAGGACGGAAGCACAAGTTATTTGGATTCCAAGCCCCAGAAAATCAAATCGTATCATCATCCCAGATGATGAAAATGATCCAAAAGGGAGCGCCAGCCTATATAGTCGAATGTCATCATTTAGAAATGTTATCTACAAAAGTCAACCACGAAGAATCACAGGAGGTACAAGCTCTAGTTCGGAAACATGAGAAGGTATTTCAAGATCTACCAATGAAGATGCCTCCTCATAGGGAAATTGAACATACCATAGAAGTCAAGGCAGGATCAGACCCTGTTAACATCAAGCCTTATCGCTACCCACATCACCATAAAACGGAAATTGAGAAGATAATCCAAGACCTTTTAAAATGTGAGGTCATTTCAAAAAGTTAGAGTCTGTATGCTGCCCCAGTTATATTGGTAAGAAAAAAAGATGGATCGTTTCGGCTATGCATTGACTATAGAGGATTAAATAAGATAACCATTAAAAATAAGTTTCCAATTCCCTTTATCGATGAAATGTTGGATGAACTCCATGGCGCAAAAATTTTCTCTAAATTAGATTTAAGGTCAGGTTATTACCAGATCCGAATTAGATTGGAAGATATACCAAAAACTGCATTTCAAACACATGAAGGTCATTATGAATTTAAAGTAATGCCCTTTGGGTTAACAAATGCACCAGCTACGTTCCAAGCCACTATGAACAAGTTATTTCGTCCATATCTCAGGAAATTTGTACTAGTATTTTTTGATGATATTTTGATTTATAGTAAAACTTGGAGGGAGCATTTGCAACACTTGGATAAGGTTCTCACGTTACTAGAAGACCATCAATTTTATGCAAAAAAATCCAAATGCACCTTTGGAAAAGAAGAAGTTGAATATCTGGGACACCTAATATCCCATGAAGGAGTAAAAGTGGATCCTTCTAAGATTAAGGCTATAAAGGAATGGAATAAACCAGTGAACATATCCAAGCTCAGAGGATTTTTAGGATTAACAGGATATTATCGAAGATTTATTAAAAATTATGCGCATCGAACTGCACCTCTTACAAATCTTTTAAAGAAAAATTCGTTTAAATGGAATGAAGAAGCAGGGAAATGTTTTGAAGATTTGAAGGAAGTAATGGCTAATGCACCAGTATTGGCAACTCCTGACTTTTCTAAACCATTTGTCATTGAATGTGATGCCTCGGGATTCAGTATTGGTGCAGTATTAATGCAAGAAGGGCACCCTATTGCTTTTGAAAGCAGAAAACTAAATAAACGTGAGCGTCTCAAGTCCACATACAGTAAGGAAATGCTCGCAATTATGCATGCATTAGCCAAATGGAGACAATATCTGGTAGGAAGTAAATTTTCCATCCGAACTGATCATAACAGTCTTCAGTATCTCCTTCAGCAAAAAACACTCTCTGAAGAACAACAAAAGTGGATCGAGAAGATTGCCGCTTTTGACATGGAGATATTACACAAGAAAGGAAAGGACAATGTAGTAGCGGATGCCTTGTCTAGAAAAGATGAGGAAACAACATTACTTGCAGTTTCAATTGTTGTGCCTGAATGGCTTAATGAGATTAGAAGTGAGTACGCCAAAGATCCGGACATGTTGGCTATAATCAACAATCTCCCAGGGAATTCAAAATTTGAATGGAAGAACGATATCTTATGGTACAAAGGGAGAATTTATCTAAATTCCAAATCCAAGTTTATATCAAAAATACTCGAGGAATCACATGATTCCATGTCATCGGGACATGTAGGATATTTCAAAACCTACTACAATGCACGTCAGTCATTTTTCTGGAAGGGTATGAGTCACGATATTCAAAAATATGTTGCAGAATGTGACAAGTGTCAAAGAAATAAAACTAAAAACATTATGACACCTGGCTTACTTCATCCCTTAAATATTCCGGCCCAGAAGTGGGAAGAAATATCGATGGATTTTATTGAAGGATTACCTGTATCAGATGGTAAGGATAAGATCTTCGTTGTAGTAGATAGACTCACTAAGTATGCTCACTTCATTGCTATTAAAAAAACAGACTCTGCAAAGCAAATTGCAGAGATATTCTGTAAATATATTTATAAACTACACGGCTTTCCGAAGGTTATTGTTAGTGACAGGGATGCCAAATTTAAGGGAAACTTTTGGAAGGAATTGTTCAACCATGTTGGAACCTATCTCAATATGAGCTCAGCTTATCACCCTCAAACAGATGGGCAAACAGAGGTTGTTAATAAATTTTTGGAAGCCTACCTACGGTGTTATGCTACGGAGAAACAAAACAAGTGGGTCCAATGGTTGCATCTTGCTGAATGGTGGTATAATTCTACTTACCATACATCGACAAAAATGACTCCGTTCCAGGCTCTATATGGATATGAGCCTCCGAAGTGGAAAGATTTTGCTTCAATTCAAACTAATTTGCCAGCAGTAAAAAATCAACTAGAAGAACACCAAAAGGTCGTCCAAATTCTAAAAGAAAATTTGAGTGTTGCACAGAATCGTATGAAGCAACAAGCTGACCGTAATCGCACTGAGAGATCATTTGAAGTTGGAGACTGGGTGTTTGTCAAGCTTCAACCATACAAGCAGTTGTCCCTTAAACAAAAAGGAAAAAATAAATTAGCTCCAAGGTTTTATGGTCCGTATCAAATTATTAAAAAGATCAGTCAAGTCGCTTATGGGTTGAGCCTTCCCGATACCAGTCGTGTTCACAATGTTTTTCATGTGTCCTGCTTAAAAAAGGCATTGGGTAACCATCAGTTGCCCCAAACAACACTTCCCATTTTGGATGATGAAGGCAAGCTCGTTCTAGAGCCCGAGGGGATCCTATCTACTCGTGATAAGAAGCTGCGCTCTCGTGTTAGTACCGAATATTTAATCAAGTGGAAGGACTTGCCCATTGAAGAAGCATCTTGGGAGTCTGAAGCGTTTCGCCAGCAACACCCATCATTACGTATGCTTTGAGGACAAAGCATCTTAAGAAGGGGGCAATGTTATGTATATTTTATTATTTATTAATTAGATTTAGTTATCTTAGGTTATTAACTGAAAGGGCATGATCAAAGATCATGCCTCTTCACCAAGGGACACCTTGAGGCTGTATTTAAAG